>OZ007592.1:428953552-428966052 GCA_963931845.1 Maratus michaelseni
CAGTCGAATGAGCCAAACCCCGTCGTAATCGGACCCGCAGAACCAGAGATAGAAAAGCGCCCCTGGTGGTGAAACTTGGAACTAAAAATCTGTAAGTTCTTTCTATGTCGAGTCGAATGAGCCAAACCGCGTTGTGATCGGACCCATACAACCCGAGATAAGTGCAAAATCCATTAGTTCCATCTTCCGCTGCCAGGGGGTGCAACCTGTTCTATACGAACATAACTGAAATCTGTAAGGCTATCAAAATCCAGTCGATTGAGCCAAACCCTGTCATAACCGGGTGCATAGAACCAGAGATAGGAAAGCACCCCTGGTGGTGAAACTCGGAACTAAAGTTGTAATTTCTATCTATGTTGAGTCAAACTGCGTTGTGATGGGACCCATAGGGTTGGGTTGGGTTGATTATTGACGGCCAATTATCTACACTAGGGATATAGGCTCGGGGGGAGTGCCCTTCGTGGGGGTCTTTCTAAGGGAACCTAACCCGTATTTACGCATGGATAAATCCACGGCTCGAAGAAAACCACGAAAACTCCGAACGATTAGGCCGACGGGCGCGATTGGGATCGAACCCAGCACCTCCCGTCTACCAGCTTCGAGAGCACAACCTCTCAGCCACTGGTGGGGCCGGGACCCATAGAACCTGAGGTACTCTGAAATGAAATTTAAAAAAATCCCTGACAGCTCGGCCTACAGACACAGGTAGATTTCGAAGATGCAGACCGTGGGACGCCTGTTTGTTGGAAATTGCAGAAAAAATGACCTTTTTGCCATGATGCAGCAGTTGGGACCGCCCACTTTGAAATCTAAATGTCTGTAGAAATAAGCCGGCAGGCATTTTTTTTTTTATTATTATTATTTTTTTTGCTATAAAGGTTGGTCCTATTAAAAACTTGTCAATATAAAAGTTGTAGATAAAGCTAAAAGGATTTATAATAAATTTAAGCAGATTTGATATCTCGTGAATTGACGTAGTTGTGAATTTTTTTTCTTCTTAAACCCCTCTTTCCCCCCTCCCCCCTTGGGCCCATTTTTAATGATATCAAAAAATCTGTCATACATAAATTTTCGGCCCTTTTCTTAGAAGTAATAATAAGTTTAAACGGATTCGATACATATCATAACTAAGAAGTTATGAGTTTTTTCTGTTTTCACAAAAAGTCCCCCCCGGTTTGATTTTGCCCATTAACGAACTTGACTGAGATTTTATACCCCTTCATTTTATGTATCAGTTTGGAAGAGATTTGTGCAGAATTACTGAAGTTATCGTGTCCATATATAAAGTTTTGAGGGTGATTTTGAGTTCTGGGAGTCATGATCGGCATAGATCTGCAAAAAATTTTCAGAAATTCCAACTTAGGGAGGGGAGAATGTAATAGGTAGTATTTCTTTCGAAATCTACCTAAAAATCAGAAGTTATTATTCGAAGAGTGGTATACACAACTCATAAGTTCACTTTAATGTTATAGAGGGTAATTATTAAGTTTATTATAATGTTTGGAATTAGTTATGTTGAAATTACAAAGTTAGTTGTTGAGTTATGGAAATGGGACATAGAGAAAAAAACTTGAAGGTGTGAGTGGAGGAAAGAGGAGACTGTTATTTGTCAAACAACTAATTAAGACTACATGACTACTTTGTTCAAAGACTGGGAATCGTTGAAAAGCTTGGAACTTAAAAAAAAAAATTGCTGAAGTTACTATTCAGAAATACTGGTAATTATCTATACATCACAGCAATAAAACGCTACGGATGAACTTAAAAAGTTCAATGGAATTAGCTCTGTGGAAATCGGGGCATTAGATATGTATATATTAAAAAATGTATATAATGTATTAAACAATTTTTTTAAAATGCATAAACATTCGAAATGATTTCAGTATGCAACTGCTTCAAGGCTTCAAAACAGGAGCCCCTTCTTCAGCTTTCAGAAGTTCGACTCTATATTAGAGATGTGACGAATAATCGGCCCTTTTGCTGAATACTGAACAGTAGTTGGCTGAGTATTGTTGGATATATATACCAGAATAAGTGCATCTTTTTTTTATGCAACGCTTTACACAAATCCAAGTTGGGTATTTTCTGACACCATTTCTGTAGCCATTTTTATTCTTAAATGCACAAAATTTTTAGCTATCCTGTTTCAGATACTAAAAGAACAAATAAAATTTTCTCAGGATGCAGTACATTTATAAAAAAAAATAATAAATGGTATTCTGTTCTACAGCACTTTGATATTAATATCTGTAAATTTCATTCACATATACAAATGGCTTTGTGATTGTGTCAGAAAAATTCGAATTGTTCAGCTTTATTTATTTTTAAGAACAGTCTTAAACATGTTTAATACACAATATTGCAGAAAAGTCAACATTATTCATACCTGGAAGCTAATTTCGTTTATATACAGCTGACTCTCTCTGATCAGCAAATCTTAGAACCAAATGGTGTGTGAATTTTAAAATTTTGCAGAATTTATTCATTTTTGGTGCATATTTTCATTCGCACATACAAAACATGTTGTTTTATTTCAATACTTTAGATTGTTAAATGTTATCTTGCAAGTTTTGCAAAATTGTGATTTCCTGTTTATAAATGAAACCATGGAATAATTCTTTTGAATTATTATTTTTATTATTGTTAAATTTATGATTAAGAGAGAGGAGTGGCAGGTTTAAACTCAAAATTCAAATAAATTAAAAGTTAAAAAAAAAAAAAAAAACTAACTAACTAACTAACTTTCTCATAAAAAAAAATATTGTTCTTATTAATTTTCATCCAAATTTTGTTGTTTATACCAGAATATGTATTGCAGATTAAAGATAGTTGACTGTATATAATTATTGTATTTTTAAATTTAAAGTATCATCAGTACATAAAATTGACCAAAATAATTTTTATTTACTGTGGTTTACGGATGGTGAAAACTAAATTTTAATAGTCGAATTCTAAATAATCGAGTCTAATAGGTAAACATTTCCTCTTTTAAAAATCCTGCAGCAAATTAAGTAATTACCCCAATCCTGCAATTTAATAGCCGTTTAATTTATACTATAAACACAACAAATGTAACAGTCAGTGCAAGACAATTTTTTAGCAAAATTACATAAAAAGCTATGCAACAGAAATGTAACAATGAGCAATATTCTTGTGATGTCATCGTTTGTTTACATTTTTCATTTGAGAAGTATGTTTCATTATTTCTCTTAGTTGTGTTATTTTATTGTTGCACTTACAAGTTCAGAATCCAAAAACTTTGGGAGGGGGAAAAAAAGAAATGTTTTTATCATTATAGTACAATTAATAAAGCAAAATTGTGTATTGACTTTTTTCCAAAATGAAGAGTTTGACACATTTTTTTTTTCTCATCAGGACAGGTTCTGAACTGAACTAAAAAAGGGGGTAAGTTGTAAGGTAACAGGTTGTAAGTTGGACACCCCTGAATTAACAATGAAACAAAAATATCCACCCACTTTTTAAAAAAAAAACATTCCAGGATTTTATAATTTTTATGAAACTTTGTTTAACAAAAAATCATAAAATACGAATCTTTTTTTATTATTATAATTGTTGCTGAGTTAAACAGAAACTAATTTGCCAGTTCTGTTTTTTTTTTTTTTTTTTAAACTTTTAATAAAGAGGCATAAGTTTCGTCTTATGCGTCAATGGAAGCATTTAAATACAAATTAATAAATGGAATTGCAACAAAATATCTATCAGAAAGATAAAACTATGTATGTGTGGATGATTTATTTTTAGCAAGAAAAATGCCCTTGTTTTATATTGATACCTTTGATTTATATTTATTTTATAGCATTCAAGAAGATGTACAGTTTTAAAAAACGCAATTTTAATTTATTTTTTTAATCCTTTTTTTATGTAATACTTAAATTTAATTTTAAAGTGGCCGTTATCTTCTATATATATTTTAAACGGTTTGAAATGACGTTGCCAGTACTCCATAAATAATGTAACTTCGATTAAATGAAAATTCGAATAATCACAAAACCGAAACAAAATGCATAAACTATTTAGCAGAAATTCGTAATATCTTATATTTATGATTTTTATTTTTTATTGATAGAGAATGTGCAATATTTTAAACAGTCTCGCAATTGGAGCCCCGTGGATAAATTTTTTTCGATAATTATTGATAAATTCATAAACTCATCTGATGAATATCGACTGTATTCGATTCGATTTGAACGTCACTGGCACTGCCATTTGCAATGGCGGATATTCTGTCGTTGCTTTTATTATTTTAAAATTCTTTATAAGTAAGAGTTTGATTTATATTATTTAATTCTTTTAAAGTGAGCATACATATTTAACTTATCTTCTTCCGACGTCCATTTTTTTTTTTTTACTACTGCTTGCAATATGCTTGTTTAAAATTCTGTGAGCAGCAAGATTATAGTTACGTTTTCAACCTGTTATTTTTTAAAACTACGTTAGGCTTTATTGCAAATGTTTTACAATATTTTTCGTTAATAAATGTAGGTTTTCGATTTAATAATGATATATTTTCGCTTATTGTTTATTTCCGCTGCATTTTTACCGTAATAATATTTACTTGTTACTTCAATTTAGTAGTACTTGTTTCACAAGTGCTACAGAATGAAATCTTTACTAATAGTCTCTTAATTGACGTCAAGCTAATTCTATTTAAATAAAATATTAAAATCATAAAATGTTCAGTATAATTTTTTTTTTTTCACTTATTGCTTTCTTTATATTTAAACTACCCATGTACAGTGGGGGGTGTACCTTTGTGCTTTTGTTTTTTTCCTCACCTGATATGGCGGGGAAAAGAATTTTTCAGCCTTTTTTGTACACCTGGTTGAAACACTGGGTAGCCCATTCATTTTATTGGCAAACCCGCTGCTGATGATACCAATTTGCCATGTTTAAATCAAAAGAGGGCTTGAAATTCTCTGTTATTAATTAGGAAGAAAATCACTAATTATAAAGAAAACAACAGATCTATGCAGGATCACTAACTTATTTTCTAAGAATTTATTTTATTAGTTTTTTTTTTTTTCTTCATCTTTCATCCAATGGGAATTGCACAAAATTTGTGTGTGCATTTTTGAAGTAAGTAAATTTTTTAGTATATTTAATTTTCATTATTTATTTAACCTTTGTAATAATATATCGAATTTGTAATAAATTTTTTTTTTTTTAACTGTAAGTAAATAAATCCAAAAACTGCTGGTGGGTAAGGGTTTGAAATGGTGGTTTTTTTTTTTTTTTTTTTTTTTTTTTGCATAACCAATATGCCTGATTAGACTGGAATTGCATATTTGAAAATGAAAGACTACTTTATCAAAGACCCTCTACTGAAAAAATATGTTTAGATAATGGGTATGTTTTTCTATAACAAATAAAATATTTTCAGCCTAATCTGTTCTTAGATTGATATATGAAGTGAAGAACATTTTTTTCTGCGATTTTTATTATTATTATTTTGACAAAAAAATCCCGAATGATGTGACAGGCCAACCTACATGTGTTGAGGAGGGAGGAGCTTAATACCTTTTGTGTTTAAAAAAAACATATATATATCAAAGACTCTCTGCCGAAAAATTAATTTTTGCAGATGCCATATGTGCAGTAAGCCAACGGGGATGTTTTTCATTAACAATTAAAATATCTGTAGTGTTAAGGAAAGTAACATAGACTAGAATTGGGTGTTTGTAAGTAGAAGACTAATCAAACACCTCTATCAAAATTCTTTTTTTTTTTTTTTTTTTTTTTTTTTTTTTTTTCTTCTGCAGATTTCTTTAAGTATACAGTATATTTTTATTTCATATCAAAGTTCTCTTTTAATAAAGTTGAGCTTAAATTTTCATTTAATAGCTATTTCTACATAAAGCATTGATTATTTTATTGTTATTTAAAATGTTGAACAGATATATTATTGCACAACTTTTTTGAAGTCATTATCATCTCTTTTTCATTAATAATAAATCATTTTGTATCTGCAAATCTTGTGTATTCAGTTAATCTATTTTTTAAAAAATCCAGCAACCACTTTTATTCATTTTGTATATACTTTGTTTTTTAGAATCATTTATTAAAATTTTAATGAATTTAAGTTTGCAGAATTACAATATTATTTAATACATTGAAGAATTTATTTTTAATCATAATTATTTACAGAAACTCTTATGAAATTTGAGAAAATATATAGATTAAGTTTGCAGTTTTGAGAAGAGTTTTGTTATTCTCAAACTCACTAAAATTCGTTTTAGAATGTTTTAAAGAATTTCTATTGTTTTCATTTGTTTTGCTGTATGCTAGCTTCTTGTGAAAGGTTGGCAATGTGGAAACGTAGGTGCTGAAGTGTTCGTTTCTGCATGAGTACTTGATGTACGACAAAACTATGTCGTGTTTTGAATAGTTATTTGTGAATTTCCCCCCTCCCCCCTCTCCCTTTTATATAAATGATGTTGTTTGAGGATTCATTAAAAATTAAGTTAATTCTTCAATGTGTTACATATTATTGCAATCTTTCATGTTTAAAATATTCTTTTATGACTATTATATCATGTTTGTGCTTATTTATAAATAAAGATAGATAGAAATTTAAGGTTCAAAATAAGGACCAAAGATTGACCTAGGCCACATGGACACACACTCTTTAGTTATTAGTTGTAAATTTTTCAGACCCATATGATTAACATTTTTCGTAGTAACCCATCTGTTCTTATCAGCTTAATATCTGATACGGGAGCGGTGTTAACAATACGATCTTAGGCAAAAGGCTAAGAAGTAGGGGTTTTTTATAATACGAGTAAATGTTATATATGAAATAACATGGATAACTATTAACATAATTAAAATTAAATTGTTTATATATATATATGGAAGCATGTAAACTTACATACATTCACAATTTCATACATGTAAACATAAAATTTTCAAATACAGTTTAACTTCTATTTTATGAAAACAATTGACGAAATTTGTATATGAAGAGTTTTGGGAAGGATCGATGAGGTATAACAAATAGAAGTTCAACTGTATTTAGATTTTAAATATGTAGTTTTATTTATTTGATACTTTTCAGTTAGCCGGGTGCCAGTGATATATATACACATATGTCTGCATATACATATATTTATGTATGTACATACATATGTATTTATATATGTACATATATCACTGGCGCCCGGCTAACCGAAAAGTACCATTTATTTTTGTCAAAAAGCTATAAAAGTTAAATACTATAAACAATAAAAAATATATATATAAAGAAATTTATTCTGTTAAATGCTTTATTAATTCTTAAAGTATGTAATATAAAAATAAAAACAAGAATTATTCCTTATTATATATGTATATATTCAGGGGTCGATCCAGGAAAAATTTGGGACCTATTTAGGGACCACAAAAATCAATTTGATAAAATGGGCCCCTTTGCAAAAATCAAATTGATAAAATGGATCCCTTCACAAAATTCTATTCCATAAAAACTTACTATTTATTATTTTTTTATTATTTTGTGATGTTTTGAAATGTGTAATTTGTAAACAAACAAGTTCACCAGAGAGGAAAATTTCAGCAAAAAGGATGAAAAAAAAGTTTTTGTTTAAAAAATGCTTGGTTCGAATTTGATTAACTGGATTTTAACTTTTAAAGCAAAATGTTATTTTTCACAAAAATATAATAAATTTCACAAAAATAACCTTTATTTTTCACAAAATGGGCCCCAATAATAAAAACCTGCATCAACCCCTAATATTTCTTTTTTAATACAGAAAAAAGTGCAAGTGGTTATCCGTGTGTGCGGAGGGGGGGGGGGGGTGGGTGGAATATGAAATAAACTTGTTTATTTTATTTTAATATCAATAAACAATAGCAAATTATATTTATAACAATTAAGTAATAAATTAAAGAAATTAAAATACAAATAATTTTCTTTTTCCATTATGTTCATGTATGTGATGTGCATGAAAAATATTTAATCTATCATTTGAATTCAGCACGAACTCAGTTGAGCGCTTACTCGCTTTGAAGAAATGTAAATGAACATTCTTTCTTATATTTAAGGAAAGACACAATTCCTTCTCTATATGCATGCACAAATGCATGATTCGTCAGGTCCAGAAATCGCAGGTTTGATGTCATAGGTTTTTGAAACATTGAGTCTAAATAACCGGAAACCTGAAAATAAAATAAATATAGACCAGTTGCAATTGACGTCATGCAGGAGGTCACACACTACAAATAGGCATTTGTGATTTGTGGAACTACCCTGACCTTCAGTTGAAATACAATGGATGATCACCTGATTACAACTTCGCTATTGTCAAATTTCTCAGAATTATTATAATAAAATATTAAAGATAGTAAATTAAGATACATTAACTTTTAAAAATACATGTATGTTTGTTACAGCTATGACCTCCTCTGACATTTCATAGCATTTTAGAGCCCTAGACCATGGAATATAATCTGACAGTAGATACGATTAAGCTTAGTGATGTAAACAAATAAAAGTTTTGTTGTATTGACCTATGAAAGGGAATTCTGGGATTTTTAAAGTTTGTTAGTGCAGCAAAGGGAACTAACAGAATGACATAAAATATGGATTTTTTTTTTTTAAATTTTTGGGGAATAACTCATTCACTACGATTAATATAATGAAGTAGAAATTTAAGGTGAAAAGCAAAGTCAGCATAGTTTCGTTTTGCATTGGATACACGTGCATCCAACGCAAACTCCGGCATCTTGTCCCCGAAATGCCGTGGACTCACAAGATGCGATGGAAAAAAAAATGGAATTTAGATCTAAAAACAATGTGGATGTTATTTATTTGTTTAAAAATTATGATTGCCACGTTTTCAGCTTAAAATATGAATTTTTTTTTTCTATGTAAAAATGAGAATCTCAAGTAAAATAATATTTTTAAAATATTCCGAAGTTAAATTTAATAAATTTGAGAATAAAACGATCATCTGTATCTGATAAATGCAGTCAGTTGCTCGAAAATGAAGAAAATTTGAATATCAAACTTGCGAATTCTTTCGAAGTTCATAAAGTATGGAATTATTTTTAAAGTTCGGTGTTCTCATTCATTCGACAGTCATTTTAAAAAATACGAAGTCCACCAACACTGCTAATTTTGGCAAAGTCTCGCATTTGTGGAGAATTTGTCAAAGTTCGAAAGCAGTTTGACATTTAGATGTCATATTTGGAATTTTTTTTTAAGTTCATACTTATTTCAAAGTTTGAAAGCAGTTAGGTATTCGAAACCTGTGGAAAAGTAAAAAATAGCGTGAAAATATTTCAAAGTCTCTCGTTCCCTTGTTCCATAGACTTTGAAGGAAAATGTCGATTTTACGAATTTCGCAAAGTGTCCAAAATTGGTGCCGAGAGGGTGTCTGCCTGAAGGTCGTTTGGGTTTCAAGCAAAGGCGTTTTTTGCGACTGGTTAAGAACATGCTCTGCTCTCAGACGGAGCATGTTCTGCAGCATCTTCAGGAGGATGTAGGGGGCATTTACAGCAGGAAAAAACTTTCATCATCTATGTGGGGCTGGTGGTGTCTGAAAAGACACGTCCAAAGAGAAGTGTGTGTTTTGGAACAAGCAGGTTCTGATTTCTTCTCTGTTGTCTCACGCAATCTCACATGGAGTGCCTAGGTGGTGGCGAGTGTCGGTAGTGAAGTAGATGTGTTCTAGAATCTTTCCCTGGACGCAACGCGTATCCTGAGGATTCCCAGGTAATGCTGGGGCCTCTGTGCTCTCACCGGAACCGTGGATTCTGGGAAAGGGCCAGGGAAAAGTGCATCGAAAAGCTGCCGAAAGTCTCCTTCCTATGAGTGCTTCGGGGTTTAATACAAGGCTTTCTCAGCATTTCCACCAGCGGCTCGACCAAGTGTCGTAGTCGTGTGCTGCGGAACTGCCGTCAGAAGAAGGGTTTTTCTGTCCATGTGTCCTATGCAAAATACCTCTTGATGGCCACGAATGCAAACCTCCCAGTGCTGATACCGCGGGGACGTCATGAGTCTCGAACCGCTCCAAAACTTTAAGACTGTCTCTCAAAAGTGGTCCTTCCAAACTGGGAGTCTCGCCGTCGCTGTGAGACTCGCATTTCCCTCTGGCAGGGGAGTGCGTCCACCTCTTGGGATTCGGATCTGGCGATTCGTTCCTTCTTTTTTCAAGGAGAAGGTACCTGGTTGATCCTGCCAGTAGTCATATGCTTGTCTCAAAGATTAAGCCATGCATGTCTAAGTACATGCCGTATTAAGGCGAAACCGCGAATGGCTCATTAAATCAGTTATGGTTCCTTGGATCGTACCTTACTACTTGGATAACTGTGGTAATTCTAGAGCTAATACATGCAGCAGAGCTCCGACCTTCGGGGACGAGCGCTTTTATTAGACCAAAACCAATCGGACTCTGTCCGTCTCTTGTGGTGACTCTGAATAACTTTGGGCTGATCGCACGGGCTCGTCCTGGCGACGTATCTTTCAAGTGTCTGCCTTATCAACTTTCGATGGTAGGTTATGCGCCTACCATGGTCGTAACGGGTAACGGGGAATCAGGGTTCGATTCCGGAGAGGGAGCCTGAGAAACGGCTACCACATCCAAGGAAGGCAGCAGGCGCGCAAATTACCCACTCCCAGAACGGGGAGGTAGTGACGAAAAATAACAATACGGGACTCTTTTGAGACCCCGTAATTGGAATGAGTACACTCTAAATCCTTTAACGAGGATCCATTGGAGGGCAAGTCTGGTGCCAGCCGCCGCGGTAACTCCAGCTCCAATAGCGTATATTAAAGTTGTTGCGGTTAAAAAGCTCGTAGTTGGATCTCAGTTCCAGACGGGTGGTCTGCCTACCGGTGGTTACTGCCTGTTCTGAACAGCCAGCCGGTTTCTCTTGATGATCTTCACCGGTTGTCTTGGGTGACCGGCAAGTTTACTTTGAAAAAATTAGAGTGCTCAAAGCAGGCGTGACGCCTGAATAATGGTGCATGGAATAATGGAATAGGACCTCGGTTCTATTTTGTTGGTTTTCGGAACACGAGGTAATGATTAAGAGGGACAGACGGGGGCATTCGTATTGCGACGCTAGAGGTGAAATTCTTGGACCGTCGCAGGACGAACTACTGCGAAAGCATTTGCCAAGAATGTTTCCATTGATCAAGAACGAAAGTTAGAGGTTCGAAGGCGATCAGATACCGCCCTAGTTCTAACCATAAACTATGCCAGCCAGCGATCCGGCTGTGGTCCTCAAATGACACGCCGGGCAGCTTCCGGGAAACCAAAGCTTTTGGGTTCCGGGGGAAGTATGGTTGCAAAGCTGAAACTTAAAGGAATTGACGGAAGGGCACCACCAGGTTTGGAGCCTGCGGCTTAATTTGACTCAACACGGGAAAACTCACCCGGCCCGGACACAGGAAGGATTGACAGATTAAGAGCTCTTTCTTGATTCTGTGGGTGGTGGTGCATGGCCGTTCTTAGTTGGTGGAGTGATTTGTCTGGTTAATTCCGATAACGAACGAGACTCTAGCCTACTAAATAGACGTTCCGATCAATCTCGTCGGACGTTCTTCTTAGAGGGACAAGCGGCGTTTAGCCGCACGAGACAGAGCAATAACAGGTCTGTAATGCCCCTAGATGTCCGGGGCCGCACGCGCGCTACATTGAAGGAATCAGCGTGTGCTTTCCCTGTCCGACAGGACTGGGTAACCCGATGAACCTCCTTCGTGCTAGGGATAGGAGGCTGTAAATCTCCTTGAACGAGGAATACCTAGTAAGCGCGAGTCATTAGCTCGTGTTGATTAAGTCCCTGCCCTTTGTCCACACCGCCCGTCGCTACTACCAATTGAATGATTTAGTGAGGTCTTCGGACTGGCGCTCGCAGCGGCCTTCGGGTCTCGGCGGCGTGCCGGAAAGATGACCGAACTTGATCATTTAGAGGAAGTAAAAGTCGTAACAAGGTTACCGTAGGTGAACCTGCGGTAGGATCATTACCGTCGCGTCTCCCCCTCCGGGAGACGGACCTCTCGGTACCCGGACGGCACTCCTCCGGGCGCCGTCCGACCCCTTAGAACGCCATTCGGTGTCGGTGAGGTGTCTAAACCCCGCACTTCGTCGTGCGCAGGGAGTGCCCTTTTGGGTGCCAGACTCGAAGAGGGGAGGTCCGTTCGACCTCCTCCGCCTCAAGACCCCCACGGTCTCTGTCCGAGCGTCGAGGTCTCCGCCGTTCCCCCAGGAGCGGCAGGATAGGGGCCAGGACTGCACCTCGAAACTTCTCCCCCGGCGGGGAGAGGTGACTTTCACTGACTTTTTCGAACGCAAAAGAGCGAGGGGGAAACCCCGAGCTCGAAAAAAAACAAATAACAACTCTGAGCAGTGGATCACTCGGCTCACGGGTCGATGAAGAACGCAGCCAGCTGCGAGACTTGGTGTGAATTGCAGGACACATTGAGCACTGATTTTTCGAACGCACATTGCGGCCTCGGGTACTACCCGGGGCCACGTCTG
>OZ007592.1:428971052-428987597 GCA_963931845.1 Maratus michaelseni
GACGGCCCTTTCGACCACTGGTTTGAGGCTGAACACTGAAAAAACCTTTACATTTTCCTGGCTGGCTAACAAGAAAAAGAGATCTACCTATTTCGATGGGCAAACAAAGTTCCTTGTATATGGCAGAACATTGAAAAATCTACAGATTCATGATAGCTTTTCATATCTGGGTGTCAGCTTCACTCCAGATGGTCGGAAGTTCACGGATCCATCTTCGCTAACTGAGAAATTAAAAATTCTCGGTGGATGCCGTCTGAAGCCCCAGCAGAAGATGTATATCTTACGTGTGCATGTAATTCCATCTTGCATGCACCAACTGATCATGGGACGTCTCCACACTGGTCATCTTAAGCGCCTAGATATTAGAGTAAGAAAGTTTGTTAGAGATTGTCTCCACCTCCCCCATGACCTACCATCTAGTGCCATTCACGCCTCTGTGTGTGATGGCGGCATGGGGATTCCATCTATGAGGTGGAATGTCCCAATGTTGGCGCGGAGACGTCTCGGTGACAGCTCCACACGTACCGAAAACATCCTTAGGTACGAAAATCGAATACTAAACACCAAAGCGAAAATTCAGTCAATGTGGAGAGTGGAGCTGTCCCGGAAGTGTGATGGGGTAGGACTCGCCCAGGCGGCAAAAGTGCCGCAGGCCCATTTATGGGTCTCCGATGGAACATCTCTTCTTTCTGGGCGGGACTACATCAGCTGCATACATATGAGATATAATTGTCTTTTCAATAAATCTCGTGCAGCTCGTGGCAGGGACAAGGATAAAATGTGTTCCAGGGGTTGCGGGGTCCCTGAGACCCTCAACCATATAATACAACAGTGCCACGCCACACACTTCCGGAGAATCCAGCGGCACGACGCTGTGGTTAAATACCTCAGCCGGTCATTGTCGCAGAGGGGCTACTCCGTGCATATGGAGCCGGTGCACAGGGTCGAGGCTGGGGTCTTTAAGCCCGACCTAGTAGCGTACTCTCCTGAGCAAGTCATCGTCATCGACGCTCAGGTGGTAAATGATCAGATACATCTCGACTCGGCTCATAGAACAAAGAGCCAGAAATATGAAAGCGCCTTACGCGCCAGTTTGCAACCCCTACGACCCCGGGGAGTCTTATTTTCATCCCTCACCACCAACTGGCGCGGCATTATGTCGGCGGCCTCCATAGATGACCTTTGTACGTTTGGTGTTATCAATAAAAAAGAATTAAAGGTCATCAGTACGAGGGTCCTTCTTGGTGGGGTCGCTGCTTGGCGCTTTCATCAGCATATGACGACGCGTAACCCGCGTCTGAAGGAGGGGGTCGGATGAGGATCACATCAGCTGTCTCTTCGTGGGAGAGGCCTGCCGTGAAGTGGCCGTATGTGGGGCCCCTTCAGTCGAAGGAGCGGGTGGATGGATGGGCCCACAAAAAAAAAAAAAAAAAAAAAAAAAAAAAAATAGCCAAATGCCTCGTCATCTAATTAGTGACGCGCATGAATGGATCAACGAGACCCCCTAACTGTCCCTATCTACTATCTAGCGAAACCACAGCCAAGGGAACGGGCTTGGAAGAATCAGCGGGGAAAGAAGACCCTCTTGAGCTTGACTCTAGTCTGACTCTGTGAAGAGACATGAGAGGTGTAGTAATAAGTGGGAGGCCCTTGGGCCGTCTTTGAAATACCACTACTTTCATCGTGTCTTTACTGACTCGGTGAGGCGGAGAGCGATCCTTCACCGGATCACGTTTCTAGCTTTAAGCGGGTTCGCTCGTGTGGCGAGCCTTCGATCCGCTCCGAGGACAGTGTCAGGCGGGGAGTTTGACTGGGGCGGTACATCTGTCAAAAGGTAACGCAGGTGTCCTAAGGCGAGCTCAGCGAGGACAGAAACCTCGTGTAGAGTAAAAGGGCAAAAGCTTGCTTGATCTTGATTTTCAGTACGAATACGGACCGCGAAAGCGGGGCCTATCGATCCTTTCGATTTTACGAGTTTTATGCGAGAGGTGTCAGAAAAGTTACCAAAGGGATAACTGGCTTGTGGCGGCCAAGCGTTCATAGCGACGTCGCTTTTTGATCCTTCGATGTCGGCTCTTCCTATCATCATGAAGCAGAATTCATTAAGCGTTGGATTGTTCACCCACTAACAGGGAACGTGAGCTGGGTTTAGACCGTCGTGAGACAGGTTAGTTTTACCCTACTGATGTCTGGTCGTTGCGATAGTAATCCTGCTCAGTACGAGAGGAACAGCAGGTTCGGACACTTGGTAAATGTCCTTGGTCGAGTGGCCAGTGGGGCGAAGCTACCATCCGTGGGATTACGACTGAACGCCTCTAAGTCGGAATCCCGTCTAGCCGCTGCAACGATATCGTTCGTGCCTTGCGCGTCGATGGGCTACTTTAGCCGGACTCGGTTCCTTCGGGGACTCTTCCGGTGACGAGGCCTCTTCGATCTGGAGCATCCAGGGGCCGCGTAGACTGTGCGGCCTCCGTTCCGCCTAGCATAACTTGTAGGTGTGATGTGCAGGCGCCAAATCGTCTGTAGACGACCTAGGTACTTGTCTGGGTGTCGTACGTAGTAGAGCAGCCGCCATACTGCGATCTATTGAGACAACTCCTGTGACAGGAAGGTTTGTCGACTGTCGTCGACGTGTTCCTTCTTGTCTTTTTTTTTTAACGTTTTGATGTGTTCCCGTGTTCTGATTGTCTTTTTCGCAGCATATAAATCTATATAAAGAAACACATAGCCCTTGTACATCGTATATCGTTACACTGAGTCAATTCTCTATCATTGAAATGAGTCAGTAGCTCACATTCTAATGAGTCGACAGCTCAGTGGAACACCACGGCACTCGAAAGGAGTCACGGCGATGGGCATGCGCACAGCCTTCACCCAGCAAGCCACTGGATAGCGTCGGTAGCAGTTTGTTTACATTTTAACAACGTTTTGTAGCGCTCCCGTGTTCCGATTGTTTCTTAAGGTGTGATTTTCTGGTTTTGCTAGCTTTTCGCATTCTGATTGTCCCTGCTTTGTTTCGATTTCGTCCACGTTCCTGTGTTCTGATGTGTACTTCGTTTCTCCTTATCGAGTGGGCAGCGGGAGTGACCGAATCTCGCGTTATAGTAGCCGAATGCACCGTTTCTGAAAGCGAACTTCGTCTCAAAATGCTGTGTGTAGTGTTCAGCAGTTTGACTCGAAGTTGCCCTCCGAAAAAAAAAAGACTACGATACTTCCGTTATTCGATTGCAGTCGAAGTTGACCAACTGAGAAACATTGTGTGTTCCTGCCTCTATGAACTGTGAGTATTGCTGTTTTGTCATTTGTTCCTGTGTTCTGATTGTCTTTCTGTTTACCGCTTTATGACTATGTTTGCTGTTCTATTAATGTGTTCGTTTTATTCGATGTCCTGATGTAAATTAGGGACCCCGCTTGCAGGTAAGCAGGGCCCATAAAACACGAGATAACTGCAAAATCCATTAGTTCCACCCTCCACTGCCAGGGGGTGCAATCTGTTCTATATGAACATAACTTAAATCTTTAAGACTATCGAAATCCAGTCGAATGAGCCAAACCCCGTCGTAATCGGACCCGCAGAACCAGAGATAGAAAAGCGCCCCTGGTGGTGAAACTTGGAACTAAAAATCTGTAAGTTCTTTCTATGTCGAGTCGAATGAGCCAAACCGCGTTGTGATCGGACCCATACAACCCGAGATAAGTGCAAAATCCATTAGTTCCATCTTCCGCTGCCAGGGGGTGCAACCTGTTCTATACGAACATAACTGAAATCTGTAAGGCTATCAAAATCCAGTCGATTGAGCCAAACCCTGTCATAACCGGGTGCATAGAACCAGAGATAGGAAAGCACCCCTGGTGGTGAAA
Organism: Maratus michaelseni; assembly: GCA_963931845.1. Taxonomy (NCBI): domain Eukaryota; kingdom Metazoa; phylum Arthropoda; class Arachnida; order Araneae; family Salticidae; genus Maratus; species Maratus michaelseni. Next base: position 428,974,914 of record OZ007592.1, read on the forward strand.
CTCGGAACTAAAGTTGTAATTTCTATCTATGTTGAGTCAAACTGCGTTGTGATGGGACCCATAGGGTTGGGTTGGGTTGATTATTGACGGCCAATTATCTACACTAGGGATATAGGCTCGGGGGGAGTGCCCTTCGTGGGGGTCTTTCTAAGGGAACCTAACCCGTATTTACGCATGGATAAATCCACGGCTCGAAGAAAACCACGAAAACTCCGAACGATTAGGCCGACGGGCGCGATTGGGATCGAACCCAGCACCTCCCGTCTACCAGCTTCGAGAGCACAACCTCTCAGCCACTGGTGGGGCCGGGACCCATAGAACCTGAGGTACTCTGAAATGAAATTTAAAAAAATCCCTGACAGCTCGGCCTACAGACACAGGTAGATTTCGAAGATGCAGACCGTGGGACGCCTGTTTGTTGGAAATTGCAGAAAAAATGACCTTTTTGCCATGATGCAGCAGTTGGGACCGCCCACTTTGAAATCTAAATGTCTGTAGAAATAAGCCGGCAGGCATTTTTTTTTTTATTATTATTATTTTTTTTGCTATAAAGGTTGGTCCTATTAAAAACTTGTCAATATAAAAGTTGTAGATAAAGCTAAAAGGATTTATAATAAATTTAAGCAGATTTGATATCTCGTGAATTGACGTAGTTGTGAATTTTTTTTCTTCTTAAACCCCTCTTTCCCCCCTCCCCCCTTGGGCCCATTTTTAATGATATCAAAAAATCTGTCATACATAAATTTTCGGCCCTTTTCTTAGAAGTAATAATAAGTTTAAACGGATTCGATACATATCATAACTAAGAAGTTATGAGTTTTTTCTGTTTTCACAAAAAGTCCCCCCCGGTTTGATTTTGCCCATTAACGAACTTGACTGAGATTTTATACCCCTTCATTTTATGTATCAGTTTGGAAGAGATTTGTGCAGAATTACTGAAGTTATCGTGTCCATATATAAAGTTTTGAGGGTGATTTTGAGTTCTGGGAGTCATGATCGGCATAGATCTGCAAAAAATTTTCAGAAATTCCAACTTAGGGAGGGGAGAATGTAATAGGTAGTATTTCTTTCGAAATCTACCTAAAAATCAGAAGTTATTATTCGAAGAGTGGTATACACAACTCATAAGTTCACTTTAATGTTATAGAGGGTAATTATTAAGTTTATTATAATGTTTGGAATTAGTTATGTTGAAATTACAAAGTTAGTTGTTGAGTTATGGAAATGGGACATAGAGAAAAAAACTTGAAGGTGTGAGTGGAGGAAAGAGGAGACTGTTATTTGTCAAACAACTAATTAAGACTACATGACTACTTTGTTCAAAGACTGGGAATCGTTGAAAAGCTTGGAACTTAAAAAAAAAAATTGCTGAAGTTACTATTCAGAAATACTGGTAATTATCTATACATCACAGCAATAAAACGCTACGGATGAACTTAAAAAGTTCAATGGAATTAGCTCTGTGGAAATCGGGGCATTAGATATGTATATATTAAAAAATGTATATAATGTATTAAACAATTTTTTTAAAATGCATAAACATTCGAAATGATTTCAGTATGCAACTGCTTCAAGGCTTCAAAACAGGAGCCCCTTCTTCAGCTTTCAGAAGTTCGACTCTATATTAGAGATGTGACGAATAATCGGCCCTTTTGCTGAATACTGAACAGTAGTTGGCTGAGTATTGTTGGATATATATACCAGAATAAGTGCATCTTTTTTTTATGCAACGCTTTACACAAATCCAAGTTGGGTATTTTCTGACACCATTTCTGTAGCCATTTTTATTCTTAAATGCACAAAATTTTTAGCTATCCTGTTTCAGATACTAAAAGAACAAATAAAATTTTCTCAGGATGCAGTACATTTATAAAAAAAAATAATAAATGGTATTCTGTTCTACAGCACTTTGATATTAATATCTGTAAATTTCATTCACATATACAAATGGCTTTGTGATTGTGTCAGAAAAATTCGAATTGTTCAGCTTTATTTATTTTTAAGAACAGTCTTAAACATGTTTAATACACAATATTGCAGAAAAGTCAACATTATTCATACCTGGAAGCTAATTTCGTTTATATACAGCTGACTCTCTCTGATCAGCAAATCTTAGAACCAAATGGTGTGTGAATTTTAAAATTTTGCAGAATTTATTCATTTTTGGTGCATATTTTCATTCGCACATACAAAACATGTTGTTTTATTTCAATACTTTAGATTGTTAAATGTTATCTTGCAAGTTTTGCAAAATTGTGATTTCCTGTTTATAAATGAAACCATGGAATAATTCTTTTGAATTATTATTTTTATTATTGTTAAATTTATGATTAAGAGAGAGGAGTGGCAGGTTTAAACTCAAAATTCAAATAAATTAAAAGTTAAAAAAAAAAAAAAAAACTAACTAACTAACTAACTTTCTCATAAAAAAAAATATTGTTCTTATTAATTTTCATCCAAATTTTGTTGTTTATACCAGAATATGTATTGCAGATTAAAGATAGTTGACTGTATATAATTATTGTATTTTTAAATTTAAAGTATCATCAGTACATAAAATTGACCAAAATAATTTTTATTTACTGTGGTTTACGGATGGTGAAAACTAAATTTTAATAGTCGAATTCTAAATAATCGAGTCTAATAGGTAAACATTTCCTCTTTTAAAAATCCTGCAGCAAATTAAGTAATTACCCCAATCCTGCAATTTAATAGCCGTTTAATTTATACTATAAACACAACAAATGTAACAGTCAGTGCAAGACAATTTTTTAGCAAAATTACATAAAAAGCTATGCAACAGAAATGTAACAATGAGCAATATTCTTGTGATGTCATCGTTTGTTTACATTTTTCATTTGAGAAGTATGTTTCATTATTTCTCTTAGTTGTGTTATTTTATTGTTGCACTTACAAGTTCAGAATCCAAAAACTTTGGGAGGGGGAAAAAAAGAAATGTTTTTATCATTATAGTACAATTAATAAAGCAAAATTGTGTATTGACTTTTTTCCAAAATGAAGAGTTTGACACATTTTTTTTTTCTCATCAGGACAGGTTCTGAACTGAACTAAAAAAGGGGGTAAGTTGTAAGGTAACAGGTTGTAAGTTGGACACCCCTGAATTAACAATGAAACAAAAATATCCACCCACTTTTTAAAAAAAAAACATTCCAGGATTTTATAATTTTTATGAAACTTTGTTTAACAAAAAATCATAAAATACGAATCTTTTTTTATTATTATAATTGTTGCTGAGTTAAACAGAAACTAATTTGCCAGTTCTGTTTTTTTTTTTTTTTTTTAAACTTTTAATAAAGAGGCATAAGTTTCGTCTTATGCGTCAATGGAAGCATTTAAATACAAATTAATAAATGGAATTGCAACAAAATATCTATCAGAAAGATAAAACTATGTATGTGTGGATGATTTATTTTTAGCAAGAAAAATGCCCTTGTTTTATATTGATACCTTTGATTTATATTTATTTTATAGCATTCAAGAAGATGTACAGTTTTAAAAAACGCAATTTTAATTTATTTTTTTAATCCTTTTTTTATGTAATACTTAAATTTAATTTTAAAGTGGCCGTTATCTTCTATATATATTTTAAACGGTTTGAAATGACGTTGCCAGTACTCCATAAATAATGTAACTTCGATTAAATGAAAATTCGAATAATCACAAAACCGAAACAAAATGCATAAACTATTTAGCAGAAATTCGTAATATCTTATATTTATGATTTTTATTTTTTATTGATAGAGAATGTGCAATATTTTAAACAGTCTCGCAATTGGAGCCCCGTGGATAAATTTTTTTCGATAATTATTGATAAATTCATAAACTCATCTGATGAATATCGACTGTATTCGATTCGATTTGAACGTCACTGGCACTGCCATTTGCAATGGCGGATATTCTGTCGTTGCTTTTATTATTTTAAAATTCTTTATAAGTAAGAGTTTGATTTATATTATTTAATTCTTTTAAAGTGAGCATACATATTTAACTTATCTTCTTCCGACGTCCATTTTTTTTTTTTTACTACTGCTTGCAATATGCTTGTTTAAAATTCTGTGAGCAGCAAGATTATAGTTACGTTTTCAACCTGTTATTTTTTAAAACTACGTTAGGCTTTATTGCAAATGTTTTACAATATTTTTCGTTAATAAATGTAGGTTTTCGATTTAATAATGATATATTTTCGCTTATTGTTTATTTCCGCTGCATTTTTACCGTAATAATATTTACTTGTTACTTCAATTTAGTAGTACTTGTTTCACAAGTGCTACAGAATGAAATCTTTACTAATAGTCTCTTAATTGACGTCAAGCTAATTCTATTTAAATAAAATATTAAAATCATAAAATGTTCAGTATAATTTTTTTTTTTTCACTTATTGCTTTCTTTATATTTAAACTACCCATGTACAGTGGGGGGTGTACCTTTGTGCTTTTGTTTTTTTCCTCACCTGATATGGCGGGGAAAAGAATTTTTCAGCCTTTTTTGTACACCTGGTTGAAACACTGGGTAGCCCATTCATTTTATTGGCAAACCCGCTGCTGATGATACCAATTTGCCATGTTTAAATCAAAAGAGGGCTTGAAATTCTCTGTTATTAATTAGGAAGAAAATCACTAATTATAAAGAAAACAACAGATCTATGCAGGATCACTAACTTATTTTCTAAGAATTTATTTTATTAGTTTTTTTTTTTTTCTTCATCTTTCATCCAATGGGAATTGCACAAAATTTGTGTGTGCATTTTTGAAGTAAGTAAATTTTTTAGTATATTTAATTTTCATTATTTATTTAACCTTTGTAATAATATATCGAATTTGTAATAAATTTTTTTTTTTTTAACTGTAAGTAAATAAATCCAAAAACTGCTGGTGGGTAAGGGTTTGAAATGGTGGTTTTTTTTTTTTTTTTTTTTTTTTTTTGCATAACCAATATGCCTGATTAGACTGGAATTGCATATTTGAAAATGAAAGACTACTTTATCAAAGACCCTCTACTGAAAAAATATGTTTAGATAATGGGTATGTTTTTCTATAACAAATAAAATATTTTCAGCCTAATCTGTTCTTAGATTGATATATGAAGTGAAGAACATTTTTTTCTGCGATTTTTATTATTATTATTTTGACAAAAAAATCCCGAATGATGTGACAGGCCAACCTACATGTGTTGAGGAGGGAGGAGCTTAATACCTTTTGTGTTTAAAAAAAACATATATATATCAAAGACTCTCTGCCGAAAAATTAATTTTTGCAGATGCCATATGTGCAGTAAGCCAACGGGGATGTTTTTCATTAACAATTAAAATATCTGTAGTGTTAAGGAAAGTAACATAGACTAGAATTGGGTGTTTGTAAGTAGAAGACTAATCAAACACCTCTATCAAAATTCTTTTTTTTTTTTTTTTTTTTTTTTTTTTTTTTTTTCTTCTGCAGATTTCTTTAAGTATACAGTATATTTTTATTTCATATCAAAGTTCTCTTTTAATAAAGTTGAGCTTAAATTTTCATTTAATAGCTATTTCTACATAAAGCATTGATTATTTTATTGTTATTTAAAATGTTGAACAGATATATTATTGCACAACTTTTTTGAAGTCATTATCATCTCTTTTTCATTAATAATAAATCATTTTGTATCTGCAAATCTTGTGTATTCAGTTAATCTATTTTTTAAAAAATCCAGCAACCACTTTTATTCATTTTGTATATACTTTGTTTTTTAGAATCATTTATTAAAATTTTAATGAATTTAAGTTTGCAGAATTACAATATTATTTAATACATTGAAGAATTTATTTTTAATCATAATTATTTACAGAAACTCTTATGAAATTTGAGAAAATATATAGATTAAGTTTGCAGTTTTGAGAAGAGTTTTGTTATTCTCAAACTCACTAAAATTCGTTTTAGAATGTTTTAAAGAATTTCTATTGTTTTCATTTGTTTTGCTGTATGCTAGCTTCTTGTGAAAGGTTGGCAATGTGGAAACGTAGGTGCTGAAGTGTTCGTTTCTGCATGAGTACTTGATGTACGACAAAACTATGTCGTGTTTTGAATAGTTATTTGTGAATTTCCCCCCTCCCCCCTCTCCCTTTTATATAAATGATGTTGTTTGAGGATTCATTAAAAATTAAGTTAATTCTTCAATGTGTTACATATTATTGCAATCTTTCATGTTTAAAATATTCTTTTATGACTATTATATCATGTTTGTGCTTATTTATAAATAAAGATAGATAGAAATTTAAGGTTCAAAATAAGGACCAAAGATTGACCTAGGCCACATGGACACACACTCTTTAGTTATTAGTTGTAAATTTTTCAGACCCATATGATTAACATTTTTCGTAGTAACCCATCTGTTCTTATCAGCTTAATATCTGATACGGGAGCGGTGTTAACAATACGATCTTAGGCAAAAGGCTAAGAAGTAGGGGTTTTTTATAATACGAGTAAATGTTATATATGAAATAACATGGATAACTATTAACATAATTAAAATTAAATTGTTTATATATATATATGGAAGCATGTAAACTTACATACATTCACAATTTCATACATGTAAACATAAAATTTTCAAATACAGTTTAACTTCTATTTTATGAAAACAATTGACGAAATTTGTATATGAAGAGTTTTGGGAAGGATCGATGAGGTATAACAAATAGAAGTTCAACTGTATTTAGATTTTAAATATGTAGTTTTATTTATTTGATACTTTTCAGTTAGCCGGGTGCCAGTGATATATATACACATATGTCTGCATATACATATATTTATGTATGTACATACATATGTATTTATATATGTACATATATCACTGGCGCCCGGCTAACCGAAAAGTACCATTTATTTTTGTCAAAAAGCTATAAAAGTTAAATACTATAAACAATAAAAAATATATATATAAAGAAATTTATTCTGTTAAATGCTTTATTAATTCTTAAAGTATGTAATATAAAAATAAAAACAAGAATTATTCCTTATTATATATGTATATATTCAGGGGTCGATCCAGGAAAAATTTGGGACCTATTTAGGGACCACAAAAATCAATTTGATAAAATGGGCCCCTTTGCAAAAATCAAATTGATAAAATGGATCCCTTCACAAAATTCTATTCCATAAAAACTTACTATTTATTATTTTTTTATTATTTTGTGATGTTTTGAAATGTGTAATTTGTAAACAAACAAGTTCACCAGAGAGGAAAATTTCAGCAAAAAGGATGAAAAAAAAGTTTTTGTTTAAAAAATGCTTGGTTCGAATTTGATTAACTGGATTTTAACTTTTAAAGCAAAATGTTATTTTTCACAAAAATATAATAAATTTCACAAAAATAACCTTTATTTTTCACAAAATGGGCCCCAATAATAAAAACCTGCATCAACCCCTAATATTTCTTTTTTAATACAGAAAAAAGTGCAAGTGGTTATCCGTGTGTGCGGAGGGGGGGGGGGGGGGGGGTGGAATATGAAATAAACTTGTTTATTTTATTTTAATATCAATAAACAATAGCAAATTATATTTATAACAATTAAGTAATAAATTAAAGAAATTAAAATACAAATAATTTTCTTTTTCCATTATGTTCATGTATGTGATGTGCATGAAAAATATTTAATCTATCATTTGAATTCAGCACGAACTCAGTTGAGCGCTTACTCGCTTTGAAGAAATGTAAATGAACATTCTTTCTTATATTTAAGGAAAGACACAATTCCTTCTCTATATGCATGCACAAATGCATGATTCGTCAGGTCCAGAAATCGCAGGTTTGATGTCATAGGTTTTTGAAACATTGAGTCTAAATAACCGGAAACCTGAAAATAAAATAAATATAGACCAGTTGCAATTGACGTCATGCAGGAGGTCACACACTACAAATAGGCATTTGTGATTTGTGGAACTACCCTGACCTTCAGTTGAAATACAATGGATGATCACCTGATTACAACTTCGCTATTGTCAAATTTCTCAGAATTATTATAATAAAATATTAAAGATAGTAAATTAAGATACATTAACTTTTAAAAATACATGTATGTTTGTTACAGCTATGACCTCCTCTGACATTTCATAGCATTTTAGAGCCCTAGACCATGGAATATAATCTGACAGTAGATACGATTAAGCTTAGTGATGTAAACAAATAAAAGTTTTGTTGTATTGACCTATGAAAGGGAATTCTGGGATTTTTAAAGTTTGTTAGTGCAGCAAAGGGAACTAACAGAATGACATAAAATATGGATTTTTTTTTTTTAAATTTTTGGGGAATAACTCATTCACTACGATTAATATAATGAAGTAGAAATTTAAGGTGAAAAGCAAAGTCAGCATAGTTTCGTTTTGCATTGGATACACGTGCATCCAACGCAAACTCCGGCATCTTGTCCCCGAAATGCCGTGGACTCACAAGATGCGATGGAAAAAAAAATGGAATTTAGATCTAAAAACAATGTGGATGTTATTTATTTGTTTAAAAATTATGATTGCCACGTTTTCAGCTTAAAATATGAATTTTTTTTTTCTATGTAAAAATGAGAATCTCAAGTAAAATAATATTTTTAAAATATTCCGAAGTTAAATTTAATAAATTTGAGAATAAAACGATCATCTGTATCTGATAAATGCAGTCAGTTGCTCGAAAATGAAGAAAATTTGAATATCAAACTTGCGAATTCTTTCGAAGTTCATAAAGTATGGAATTATTTTTAAAGTTCGGTGTTCTCATTCATTCGACAGTCATTTTAAAAAATACGAAGTCCACCAACACTGCTAATTTTGGCAAAGTCTCGCATTTGTGGAGAATTTGTCAAAGTTCGAAAGCAGTTTGACATTTAGATGTCATATTTGGAATTTTTTTTTAAGTTCATACTTATTTCAAAGTTTGAAAGCAGTTAGGTATTCGAAACCTGTGGAAAAGTAAAAAATAGCGTGAAAATATTTCAAAGTCTCTCGTTCCCTTGTTCCATAGACTTTGAAGGAAAATGTCGATTTTACGAATTTCGCAAAGTGTCCAAAATTGGTGCCGAGAGGGTGTCTGCCTGAAGGTCGTTTGGGTTTCAAGCAAAGGCGTTTTTTGCGACTGGTTAAGAACATGCTCTGCTCTCAGACGGAGCATGTTCTGCAGCATCTTCAGGAGGATGTAGGGGGCATTTACAGCAGGAAAAAACTTTCATCATCTATGTGGGGCTGGTGGTGTCTGAAAAGACACGTCCAAAGAGAAGTGTGTGTTTTGGAACAAGCAGGTTCTGATTTCTTCTCTGTTGTCTCACGCAATCTCACATGGAGTGCCTAGGTGGTGGCGAGTGTCGGTAGTGAAGTAGATGTGTTCTAGAATCTTTCCCTGGACGCAACGCGTATCCTGAGGATTCCCAGGTAATGCTGGGGCCTCTGTGCTCTCACCGGAACCGTGGATTCTGGGAAAGGGCCAGGGAAAAGTGCATCGAAAAGCTGCCGAAAGTCTCCTTCCTATGAGTGCTTCGGGGTTTAATACAAGGCTTTCTCAGCATTTCCACCAGCGGCTCGACCAAGTGTCGTAGTCGTGTGCTGCGGAACTGCCGTCAGAAGAAGGGTTTTTCTGTCCATGTGTCCTATGCAAAATACCTCTTGATGGCCACGAATGCAAACCTCCCAGTGCTGATACCGCGGGGACGTCATGAGTCTCGAACCGCTCCAAAACTTTAAGACTGTCTCTCAAAAGTGGTCCTTCCAAACTGGGAGTCTCGCCGTCGCTGTGAGACTCGCATTTCCCTCTGGCAGGGGAGTGCGTCCACCTCTTGGGATTCGGATCTGGCGATTCGTTCCTTCTTTTTTCAAGGAGAAGGTACCTGGTTGATCCTGCCAGTAGTCATATGCTTGTCTCAAAGATTAAGCCATGCATGTCTAAGTACATGCCGTATTAAGGCGAAACCGCGAATGGCTCATTAAATCAGTTATGGTTCCTTGGATCGTACCTTACTACTTGGATAACTGTGGTAATTCTAGAGCTAATACATGCAGCAGAGCTCCGACCTTCGGGGACGAGCGCTTTTATTAGACCAAAACCAATCGGACTCTGTCCGTCTCTTGTGGTGACTCTGAATAACTTTGGGCTGATCGCACGGGCTCGTCCTGGCGACGTATCTTTCAAGTGTCTGCCTTATCAACTTTCGATGGTAGGTTATGCGCCTACCATGGTCGTAACGGGTAACGGGGAATCAGGGTTCGATTCCGGAGAGGGAGCCTGAGAAACGGCTACCACATCCAAGGAAGGCAGCAGGCGCGCAAATTACCCACTCCCAGAACGGGGAGGTAGTGACGAAAAATAACAATACGGGACTCTTTTGAGACCCCGTAATTGGAATGAGTACACTCTAAATCCTTTAACGAGGATCCATTGGAGGGCAAGTCTGGTGCCAGCCGCCGCGGTAACTCCAGCTCCAATAGCGTATATTAAAGTTGTTGCGGTTAAAAAGCTCGTAGTTGGATCTCAGTTCCAGACGGGTGGTCTGCCTACCGGTGGTTACTGCCTGTTCTGAACAGCCAGCCGGTTTCTCTTGATGATCTTCACCGGTTGTCTTGGGTGACCGGCAAGTTTACTTTGAAAAAATTAGAGTGCTCAAAGCAGGCGTGACGCCTGAATAATGGTGCATGGAATAATGGAATAGGACCTCGGTTCTATTTTGTTGGTTTTCGGAACACGAGGTAATGATTAAGAGGGACAGACGGGGGCATTCGTATTGCGACGCTAGAGGTGAAATTCTTGGACCGTCGCAGGACGAACTACTGCGAAAGCATTTGCCAAGAATGTTTCCATTGATCAAGAACGAAAGTTAGAGGTTCGAAGGCGATCAGATACCGCCCTAGTTCTAACCATAAACTATGCCAGCCAGCGATCCGGCTGTGGTCCTCAAATGACACGCCGGGCAGCTTCCGGGAAACCAAAGCTTTTGGGTTCCGGGGGAAGTATGGTTGCAAAGCTGAAACTTAAAGGAATTGACGGAAGGGCACCACCAGGTTTGGAGCCTGCGGCTTAATTTGACTCAACACGGGAAAACTCACCCGGCCCGGACACAGGAAGGATTGACAGATTAAGAGCTCTTTCTTGATTCTGTGGGTGGTGGTGCATGGCCGTTCTTAGTTGGTGGAGTGATTTGTCTGGTTAATTCCGATAACGAACGAGACTCTAGCCTACTAAATAGACGTTCCGATCAATCTCGTCGGACGTTCTTCTTAGAGGGACAAGCGGCGTTTAGCCGCACGAGACAGAGCAATAACAGGTCTGTGATGCCCCTAGATGTCCGGGGCCGCACGCGCGCTACATTGAAGGAATCAGCGTGTGCTTTCCCTGTCCGACAGGACTGGGTAACCCGATGAACCTCCTTCGTGCTAGGGATAGGAGGCTGTAAATCTCCTTGAACGAGGAATACCTAGTAAGCGCGAGTCATTAGCTCGTGTTGATTAAGTCCCTGCCCTTTGTCCACACCGCCCGTCGCTACTACCAATTGAATGATTTAGTGAGGTCTTCGGACTGGCGCTCGCAGCGGCCTTCGGGTCTCGGCGGCGTGCCGGAAAGATGACCGAACTTGATCATTTAGAGGAAGTAAAAGTCGTAACAAGGTTACCGTAGGTGAACCTGCGGTAGGATCATTACCGTCGCGTCTCCCCCTCCGGGAGACGGACCTCTCGGTACCCGGACGGCACTCCTCCGGGCGCCGTCCGACCCCTTAGAACGCCATTCGGTGTCGGTGAGGTGTCTAAACCCCGCACTTCGTCGTGCGCAGGGAGTGCCCTTTTGGGTGCCAGACTCGAAGAGGGGAGGTCCGTTCGACCTCCTCCGCCTCAAGACCCCCACGGTCTCTGTCCGAGCGTCGAGGTCTCCGCCGTTCCCCCAGGAGCGGCAGGATAGGGGCCAGGACTGCACCTCGAAACTTCTCCCCCGGCGGGGAGAGGTGACTTTCACTGACTTTTTCGAACGCAAAAGAGCGAGGGGGAAACCCCGAGCTCGAAAAAAAACAAATAACAACTCTGAGCAGTGGATCACTCGGCTCACGGGTCGATGAAGAACGCAGCCAGCTGCGAGACTTGGTGTGAATTGCAGGACACATTGAGCACTGATTTTTCGAACGCACATTGCGGCCTCGGGTACTACCCGGGGCCACGTCTGTCTGAGGGTCGGATATACGCATGCAGAAGGAGTCCTCTCCTACGTGGTCGCACCGGAGAACCCAGTTCTTCGCCGACCCAAGGCTTGCGTGCTCCACCGGTCGAGGAGCGTCCCGCATAGGCCGCTCGCGCACGGGGTTGGCGGACATCGCAACCCGAGACGCGAGCCTGCGGTTTCCAGGCGCAGAACTGGAGGACTGCAACTCTGTTTAAATAAGAGAACTATCCTTGTCGACCTCAGATCAGGCGAGACGACCCGCTGAATTTAAGCATATAAGTAAGCGGAGGAAAAGAAACCAACTGGGATTCCCTGAGTAACGGCGAGCGAAAAGGGAAGAGCCCAGCGCCGAATCCCCGGCCTCCGGTTGCGGGAGATGTGGCGTTTAGGAGTGAGCGTGTCGCGTTCGGAGGCGGCGGCAAGTCCCCCTGACCGGGGCCTGTCCGTAGCGGGTGCGAGGCCCATAGCCGCCGCAGCCGTCGCGAATGCGATCTCCTGGGAGTCGGGTTG